>OX336420.1:47406252-47432173 GCA_946903255.1 Schistosoma spindalis | reverse complement strand
ATACACGATACAGTGATGGGTATAGTGATACCAAATAACTTCCAAAACCAATGTAGATAAGGTATGGTATGAACCTTTAATTTACTGGTCAGAAGATGAGTACAATAACCGATGATACAAATACCCAAAGCGTGAGTTATATGAATGGCATTTGGTCAAACATAAGGGCCAATATAGTCACTATTTGATACAATATCGAACTGGCTACTGAATTTGTGTTTTTTGAATCACATGGTATTTTAGTTACCTTTTCATTTGTATTTCGAAAACATTACTAATAGATAATAAAATTTATTTACTCCGAATAAGTGACTTACATTAAGCCATGAAACTTCAGATATACAAATTTCTATTCATCGGAGTATCACAAAAGTATGATTATTGTATCATTATTAACATTCTACCTAATGTTCAACTTATTTGAAACTGTCAATAATAGATGTTTAAAATGAAGAAAAAGCTAGCCCGTTACATATAAATGGTCTTATGTCATTCTGTAACAACCTTAATAATCTTTTGAATAGAGAATAATTCACTATTACGCTAACTAAATTTTTACCAGTTTACCAAATATGAATTTCGATTTCCGATTCCAAGCAACAAAATTATACAACCGATTAGGGAAATATTGATAAAATCGCAAACTTTTACGGCTGCTATAGACCTTCATAGTCTGAACATCTACATTTTCTGAATTCACGTAAAACTTTCAAGTCCTCTGTTTAACTTCTGCTCTTCTGCAAGTAAACGATTAAAAGGTGTATACGAAAAATAACCAAATTAATTCTCTTGGAGACCTTCTAAGATACCTTGATTTTATTTCTTGGCGATACAAACAATTAACCTCACTAGAAATCAATTCAAGGTTTCTGAAATAATCTTGTCTAAACAACTATGAGATGAAATTAACAAAACACTATGGTAAATGTGTAATTAGAAGGCGAGAACCAGCTCACCCAATTGCACTAAAAAAACAAGTGTAGTAATTAATGTCCTCATCATCCGATCAAAAGCATCTTTAGATATTACTTTTGAACAGAATATCTCCTTGAAGAATGATTAGTAAATCAAATGCACAAAATCACCGTGAGGAATTAGAATTTTTGTCGATACGTTTTGCAGATGGACTACAAAATAATAACAGAAAGCTTATCTGTGCATATAAGAAAAGGTTGATAATGGGTTTAAATAATTTCCAGTTCCAAAATCACACTTACATTTTGCCATTGTGAACAGACATTCGTCAGCTCTACAACTTGTTCATTTGAATTATTTACTTCAGGGTAATGATCATTTCCTACTTCAGGCAACAAAAGGAATCGCTTCAAAATAAAAGTAATTAGAATAACAATAGTTAAGTGTTGAAAAAATTGTGTATTCTATCAAGATTATTTGGTTGAGTAACATAAAATGTAATATATACTTGCGACTATTTACATTTCACTCATAAACCAACTATTTGTTTCACTGTATTATCATATAATTCTATGCTGCTATGTTTGAAAATATAGTAAACATTCAAAAGTAATATGAAGTTTCCAATGTTAATAATAAAATAACATGTTTACAAAATCCAAATGAAACAAAAATCGAATTTCTAACATTTTGCAACTATATGTAATTCGCTTCTTATGATGTCGCATAATGAAAGCTAGGAGACTACATAAGCCACATAGCTAATGCCCCTTACGACAACTAGGGCAATAGGAAACTTACGTAAATTGAGTGTCAGAACAACGTGGGGGACCAATGTCATTCCAAAAGCCTCGGAGATCCGAGGATACTACTTGGCTCTTCTTGGAATAAACCGGAATCACTGAATACAATCTGGACAGAGAACTAACTTCAGGAAATCTTTTATTGTCTTTTGGTCATAAAGAAAAAATTGGCTCGCACACACAAGGGGTTTCACTGATGCAATCCAAATAAGCATGAAAAGTGCTTATGAGATGGGAAGCCAACAGCTCAAACATCATCAAAGTATCCTTCAAAACGAAAAAGGAAAGAGCTACAATGAATGCCATTTGTGCTACTCACCATCTAATGATGACAGTGAAGATGATAAAGACTAGCTTGTGAAATAATTCAGCCCGTAATAGAGAACTTGACCATCCTGAAGAGAGACATAAGAACCAAAGTAGTGATATACAACACTGGGTATAAGCTCATCATGAGACTAGAAGGATGATAGCAAGACAACAACAATGATGAACAACTGGTCCTTACAACTACATAGTCGTAGGTACCATTACAAATGTACTCACAAAATTACTTGCGTTTTATAGGGCACACCACCAAAAACCAGACTGACCACATCCACATGCACTAAAGATCCAGAAGACCAAAAGACAGTGCAAGAACAAAGACAGGAGTTGATATAGCTTCAGATTACCATCTGGTGTTGGCCAAGATGAAACTGAATTTTAAGGAGCTTTCGACTGTCAGGCAAGTACCACCACAAGTGTTTTGTACACCTTTCCTGTGCGACACTAATAATCCCAGCCGGTTTGAAATAGATACCGGTAACAAGTTTCAATTCTTATATGATCTGCTAGAAGTAATCACAATGGAGAGTGACTGGAAATAGGATTAAAGAAGCAATGATTTAAATATACCAGATCAAGCTGAACCTCGCCTATGTAGAGAGTCTGTGAAAGGTTCAGGAAGGGGAAAACGAGAAAATAGCAGTCAAGAACATCCGTAAAATAGTAGGAGAAGTCAAGGCATAGGCCAAATACAAATAAGCAAACAAACGAGTAGAGAAAAGAATTCGAGCTGACAAGCGGAAATATGCAGAAGACCAAGCAGCTATAGCAGAAAGCGTAACAAGAGAAGTATGAGACAACTATATGATACACCAAATAAGCTTGAAGAGAAATATAGTAAACGACAGTGACCAGTCAGGCACGAAGAGATCAAAACTGGCCATTGAAGTTTAGGAACGGCGGAACAAGTTAGTATAGCACTTTAAAGGGCTTTTGGATAGATCAAAACCAGTGAACTCGTTGGACATTAAAGTAGTGCACAATGACTTCTCTATAAATGATTTCTACCAACTATGGACCTGACATACATGACAATGATCACCAACCAATGATCAAGATTACAGGTACACCTTGCTGACGAATGCCAAGTAGCACGAAACCTAGGTCCAGGGTTTTCTGTTGACTACCTCCAACCACCATCTTATCAACAAGGCCATCAGACAAACAAAAGTTAGGAAAGCGGCAGGACTAGACATCGTAGTAACTGAAGTACTGAAGTTATATAAAAAACAAATTCAAGGACGTTCCACTTTCTCTTAAGAAAACTCTGGGAGGAAGAACAAGTGCAGGTATAATGGAAAGTGGTATACCTTATCAGGATATTGTTTTAAGGAAATCTCAGTATGTATGAGAACTACAGAGAGGTCGCACCAGTGCCAGCGTCAGGTAACATTTTCAACTGAGTGTGGTGGAAATGAATGGGAGATTCAGTAGTCACCTGACTTTGAGATCAACAATTTGACTTACGTCATTACCAGCCACGTACAGTCTAAATCGTGACATTGCAGAACATTATTAAGCTATCGACTGAATGAAATTCATCGCTATAGATCTTTCATTATAGAAAAGCATGAGATGGAGTGAATTGGAAAACCAGTTGACAGCTTAGGAGGAAATAAGAAAAAATGACGGAAATGGACAGGATATATTTTGAGGACAATACTAAACTTCGTCAGAAGACAAGATCTAACTTGAATCCTCAAGGCAAAAAGAACAGAGATAGACCAAAGAACATAATGTGCCGAGAATCGGAGGCAGACATTAAGAGCACGAATAGCACGTTTCAACAAACGAAAAAGGGAACCCAGGACAAAATTGGTTGGAAATCTCTGGTCGGCAACCTATGGCCCGAAACGGTTAAAAGGCCTAAATGTAAATATATGGCTTTTCGGTTACAATACAAAGCGTTTCTCATTGTGACGTTTGAAGTTTCTTTAAAAATCAGGAATCTAATACTAAAATGAAATCCATTTCGTAATTTTAATGATCATACAATTCTAAATGATGGCTTTACGTAAGTAAAATATTTGGTAATAGTCTCACTCATCCATAGGTAAAAGCTGGACAGAACACCTAACGTGAAATACGTTAAAGGCTTGAACATAGTGTCGAATTAATTCATTCAATGTATTGAGCATCTTTAACAAAAACAGAGCTCAAACTTTTTAATCCATTCAGCTTCATCTCACCATGAAATGTTACAATGAGATGGAATCACTAGATTATAACAAAAGCAAACTGTTTAGATAACACTATTTACATTACATTTTGTTACAAGTTTTCAACTTTATACCTCAAGATCACTAGAACACGGTTAATAAACACACTGAGTTATCAAAGTTCATTCTATCGTGTACACATTTTGGTTTCTAATCATATAATGGAATTATTTTAAGCACTGAAACGAGATGTAACTTTTAAACAACAAAACCATTAAAAGTACAGACATTATGGTAACATTTCAGATAAATTCAGTCATATGACCCTAAGTGACTGTAATCATTTGCAAATTCTACTTAGAAATATATAAATAAAGTGCTATTTGAACAACTTTTTGATTAATTATTTGGCATAAATAAAACTTACAGATATACGCTTATCAACAATATGCGCTATATTTATTTGTTCGATTGCTTGTGGCATAGATAATATCACAGAAATAAAAAGCGATGTGATTAAACTCATCAAAGTAAACAGCTGATAACTTTTGAGAGCTTCTGGATCACCTGCTCCTTTATGCAAGAGTAAAATCCCCACTACTAGAACCATCACTGTAAACTTTATTTGATAAATTATCTGACTCAGCCGGAATGCTTGAAAACACCGACCAATCATAAAAAGTTTAATTTCTTTACTAAAAGAGAACATTTGAATAAATCTTTAGGAAATACATTCCTAACTTTGTAAACCAGTCATTTATGTCAAAATAAAGGTGAATATATTAAAGTATAATCTTAAATTATTTCTTTATCCAAACAAAAATGTTCATATTCATCGAATTAACTGGAAAATATAACATAATCTAAGTCTAAATGACAAATGAATTTTACTTTGGGTTTATGTGTGACGATTACAAACATAACATCAACATTATTAGTAAATTAAAGTGGAAAAATTGTTGAAACTTATATCATGACGTCTGAAGATAAGAAAAACACTGGTTCACAACAATATAAATAAACACAACATAGTTTACAAAAGTACTTCAGAACTAAATTATTTGCGATAAACATTAACCTTTGTCATTAGTGATCAAAAGCTTTTAAAGTAGTTCTTACCGACGAAAATAAGAGTTTGATTAAATTGACGGAATTTAAATAAGTATCATGTTTCATATTCTAATTGATATTTGCCTTGACATTGTCAAGCCTACTTCCTGTACACTGTAGTATGTTGTAAAGACAAATCAACGAAATTTCATAAGAAAAAAGTAGTAATCAAATGTTATGAAATGAAATATATTGTAAGCTTTCTCTTAAATTACACATAATATTTTTAGTACATTCGTGTTGCAAAATATTTCCATAATAATACATTAATTTTTAGTTAAAGTATGAACCAACCTCCTCAAACTATGAACTAATTTCGTAAATACATTTTCCCATACATGGAATTTTATAACACGTATACCTGCTATAATGTCTGAAAGAATGCGAATACGTTGATCAGTTACGTCAGCAGCTTTGAATCTAAAATTAAAATCAATGTTTATATCTCTTAATAATATCAGAAATTGAAATCAAATTGTACAAACGCTTCACCTGGAAAACATTTACGAACATATCTATAGAAATAATGAAAATTAATCATCCGTCGACTTAGAGCTATGATGGAATCACCTAGGAAACGACTTGAATCTTTTTATGCTTTATAATAAGTGAAGTCGTCACTCTAAATTTCGTTATTTCTCAGTTTACTGTCAGGTCCTTTGATCAGTTTTAGTTAAAACATTTCACAGGGCATGTTAATCAGTGTTCTTGGCCTTTTACTACCATCAATACAAACTTCACGAACAAAAGAAATGACATACACAACAAGTTACCTAATATACAACTACTCTAACCATCATATATCAAAAAACTAAAGCCACTGAAACACATAAATGGCTGCTAAATATTCTAAGGCAAACAGCAAAACATCGAAATTTTGCTGGCATAAGCGTTTGCATTGATATTTTGTTCAACCAAACCACCGGAAGTAATTTTTCCTCAAAATTTGTTTGTGAAGTCTCTTTTATCTAGGGGTTATTTTCTTCACACAATGATATTAATGAGAAAGATACAGAAAACTAGTAAGTGACCGATGAATATCCCCTCTTAACTTAAGCCCCTTTCTCTATCCCCATCCACGATACTACATAGGATCGATTCCAAAGCCTTTACAACTTCAGGTGAGAGGAAAAAATTATTGAGCAATTAATGTCGATCTTAATTTTAAACTTGTATTGCCCACCATGAAACTAAAGTTTTGAGTATTTTTTATTCGTGTCTGTGAACTGTAGAGTAAACTAGGTACATTTTAACCTGTTTTCAGCCACGCTTTTGTGTTAGTCTACTTCTACATACAAAGAATAATGTTGAAATCACGTAGAGACTATATGAGCTGTTATCAAGATACAGATGGCTACTTTTAAAACTTATTGATAAAAACAAGTGAATTTATACCTTGACTTTCCATATGCCCGATTAAAAGCAAACTGAATAGGAATGAACATAAGGATAACTCCCACCGTAATTAAACTTGGGACAAGAGTTATTTGGCTCATTAAGCCAAGAGTTATGAGCGTCTCAACTGGTCCAATCCATAAATAGTGTACGAATAAAAATGTCTGAAAAAAATCATAGAAAATTTGAACCGTAATTTCATTTCATTGTAAAATCAAGATGTACTTAAATTAACCAATTTATGTAGCTATGCATAAGCATACTGTCTACATCCATTGTCACATGCTTCTTCCTGTTATGAAAAAAGTTAATGGTAAATTAATTTTATACAATTCTGTGAATGAATTCGAATAAAGATACCACCGCAGACTTTCTGCGAAGACAAATTTTTAGTTTGTTAATAATTGTTTCATATGGATTACAAGTTCGATACTGCCCCTTGATTTTACATTACAATTTATCATCAATTTAACAGTTTTAGTTATTAAACGCTAAAGCATCTTTGCTTTATAATTACGATGTTTATTTACTAATTATTTCTTATTTAATTTGTATTAGTTGTCGATACAGAATTGTTTACTAAGTTAAATGAAAACAAAGACATTTATTTTTCGTAGATTGAAATGCACTGAAATCCGTGACCTAATGAAGTCAGAGTATCCAATGACATAAATTTCACGGTACCAACAAATTGGTCAAAAGAAGAGTCAGTAAAATTGCATAACAAAAACATAACGAAAGCATGACAAAACCACTAAGTCGGTTTTTCAACAAAATAAAGGAATTTTTGTGCTGAAACAGTTTACTTGAAGTAAACGTTCAAAGACGTTACGTCATCGTCAGTGTGGAAAACTACCGTATTTTTTCTTAAGTGCTCTGGAATAATCCAACAACCAATGGAGTGCTAACATTGTTTGGGAATTTCTTGACTTATTTTATACCATAGGTACTTGAGAATTCTTTGAAACTAATTAGCTCCGGGTCATGAAAATACTCGGGTAGATGACAAAGACTGTATTGAGCATAGGTGTAAAGCAGAAATTTCAGTAAATTGAAAAATGGCTTCCTTAATATCCATAGATAAAGTAAATGGTTACAGCGAGCAGGAACAGATAACAGAAGAGAGTTCACGAAAACGTTCAATAAAACCCATAAAAATCATATTTTTATCCTCTTTAACATTTACATATATTTCATACTTGAATATGCCATGACAAATGTAGTAAGCTTAGAATCCATGAGGAACTGCAAGGACAAGTTAAATTTTATTAAAATCTTGGTGGCTCTTTTAAATCTAAAGAGCTGACCGGTTAAAGAAGACTCTTTGCATATATTATCACTGGAAGATGACGAACTTCCAACTTCTATCATATGTACATAAGACCAGTACAAATAACACCATTTATCAAACTACCTGTCGCTGTCACGTCATTTCCTATTTACTGCCATATTTCTAAACGCACTTAAAATGATTTTTAACAGTTGCAGTGGTTTACTAAGATAACATTAAATCAATTCAGTCTGACCAACTTAAATAACCCAGCAGTACAAGAACGTCACGTAAAAATGCAATAGAGTTTTAATACCTGTCCAGTATTTCAATCACAAGATGAAGCGCCAGACCAGCTACAATGCTACTAGTGTGGTGGACGACACATTTTTGGGTCTTTATTCTATGCTCAGCAAATATGATAGAAATCTGTCCACTAATACTATTTCGTTACACAATAAGTAAATGATGTTATAGCAATGAAAAATAGAATGCAGATATCCAAAACCATTCCTTGAAATTTATTCATTGTATTTTATATAATTTGTTATATAAGGATAAATAGTATATGGTTAAAAAGTACTGTTTGACAATCATGCTCATATAAAATGCTTTTAAGATATTATTTCCACGTAATTACATAATATGGTCTTAAGTTTGTGGGAGAGAAACTTTATTGTTTTGAACAGTCATGAACCATAAAATTAAGTAGTAAAGCTACGCATTACACCAAAACATATTTGACGAAATTCATAAAAAGTTATCCCGCCAATTGACAAGATGTACGACCCTGTTCTAGTTACACAGATTTTCTTTTCATCGGAAAACAATTTTTCCTAACTGTTCACCAAAACTCCTATTGCACGCAATTTAACTCAGGTCATATAGCATATTCTCTGTTAGTTGCATACTAACAACTAGGATCTATTTCTGAAATTCCGTGGAATTATTTTTCCTACATTATCATAATTGTAGATATATATTAAGACCTTTGAATAAGCACCCCTCTGACAATAACAAATAATTCATGTACTTTGTACATATTTATTCTTGAGTTTTACGAAGTTGTTTGTTTTGTACGCTTTGGAGTAATAACTGGGGTTCCGATATTTTCATATTTTTATTCGTCTGTCACTGTACTATACACAAATAAAACAAACTCTCTCTTCCAAAAATATGGCCCAACGTCACTTTTTCAAAACGCATTGAGTATATTCACGGTTAAAAAGTCTTACCTAAAAATGTACTGGGTGTTTATCTTCTTAAAAGTAACCATGACCCAAGCAGTCCTGCAGTACATCTGTAATAGTATACCGCTTGAAATTAAACTCTTAGTCTCGCACCGTGACTCCCTGACCGCGTTTCATTATACATTTCATCGGCTGGTTTTGCACAAATTATATCTTATCAAATGATATCTTGCACAAGGATGCGCACGTGTGATTCAATTTATAATATACAGACCAAGTTTTTGAAAGTAATCAATTTCCTGATAGTTTCTTATTGAAACAAACATTGAAAAACATAGAAAACATATCCATAGATTGGCAAAAAACTAAATTTTTTAGCCGAGATTTTAGTTTAATATGCTGTTTGTTAATAAAATATCAAACTGAATGAGAGTATTATTTACATACCTAAATAATCATAAGCAACACACAACGTACAAGACACTTGACCTAACGTTTTTTAAAAATATCAATGGCAGAATGGAAGTGTTTACACTCACGTTATCGAAACATTGAGCATCTACAGACAACAAATTGATTATCTGACCAGTTGTTGAACATCCCAGCGCTTTCTGATTAAGTCGAAGTACCTAAAAAATAAACTTCATGTAAAGAAAGAACCTTTTTGAAAATCAAACCACACGCTGCGATTCGCACACGTGTACCTAGACGATATGAAATCCAGTAGCTAATATTTACAACTATAATCGTCACAATGGTGTTCAAAATAAATGCGAGGCTAAAGACAATAGCTCTGATCATATTCTGACGGTCTTCGATATCATTAAACCCCAGCAAAACTTGCCGCAGAATTATTGATTTGGAAATATTACAAGCTAGCTAAAAAAAGGTTGATGCAAACTACTAAAAATACAAACTTTAAATATCATAAATAAACCTGAAATAAATAACTCTTTTTTAAATGCTTTGACCACCGACAACAACAGTTTCGGGTGTTTCTTTTTGTTCTCTAAATCCCACTCTCTGTTAAAAATATTTATTTTCCCTCGCCTTAAGTGAGTCCTACCTTGCTAACTTTTCAGTATTCCAATCTGCCTTTTCACTTTCAGGACACACATAAACATCGTCACTTGTTAATGGTTTTGGATGTGAGTGCGCGAACAAAGGGTTGAGCCAGGCAAAAAGCATTTTGGAGAAAATATTTGCTTTGTCATAAGGTGACCTTAGATCACCGGTCTTATCCATTTCTCGCGGACGTCAAACCTTGCGCTATTTGAAAGCGAAAATAAGTCAAGACAAGTTAATTCAGTCCAACGTTTATAACAAATGTCTAAAATACAATTGGCCTTAATTAATAAAGGTATTTGTTCATTATAAAAAAATTCCCCTCTCGTCCTTTTGTCTGAAATTTTATTGGAAAACAGTTTGAGTTGCATCGATCTCCATCAACAGACATTTCATGAGAAGCTGGATATTTACTGAAAAACAAACTGCAAGAATAACCTTACATCAGTCAATCCATTATCTGGAATGATGAATACTGGAAAACTTGTTTCATAAACAGCAAATGACTAGCAAATGTGCTTCGAATTGTACGTTTAAATTTAACAATTCATGTTAAATCAAACTACAGCGTCTCAAGATTGGCATATACTGATGAAGATTTTATTGAGTGTTCCGACAAGATGCCGCAAGTGGCTACCAAGCCTAATCGGCTGCTGAGTACACTTTTAAAGGTCTCTAAGTTGATTAGTCTGTCAGACCAAATATTTTTAAAACGTGTTGGAAAATAAACGCATACTGAAGTTTCATCTCCTCTTTGAAATGCTTGAGTGTAAGAGTTTTCACATTCAACGCGCGTTGGAGTTTATCTGTGACAATTTTTCGACGACCTCTTATTATTCCTTCAAGTGTATTGTGGTCATAAAACATGATAACCTTCATTTAAGAGGATGATATCTAGTAATAATTTGTGATCACCATAACCCTCCTTTCACATCCATTGTATATATATTTTGAGGTTCACAACCTTCAAAAAAGGTACCTTGAACTCTATAGAATATAACCTCATCAATCGCATGGTCTTAGTTCTTTTTACTTCACAAGCAAATGAATTGACATCTTTTGGTATATTCATTCTGAATTCAGCGTTATGAAAAAGCTCTGGTCACAGAAACCTACCACAACCACTTATGAAGTCTTCTCCACGTCTATATAGTGGCAAGTAAATGTATGTCCAATAACTCATCACTCCCTGTTTTCAGCACGAAGGGATCATGCATTTCCTCATTAACAGTTATACATTTAAACAAGGTAAAAATATCGAGTTTTATTTGGTTTATTTTCTGGATTTTTTATTTCGATTTTTAGTGTTAGATTTATTTCATTCTTCTTTATACTACGTCCACATATTTTTCATACGCAAATGTCAGACTCGAGCCAATTGAATAGTAGGAATATGAGCACAACTCATCACCTGTGGATTTAAACACTGTTATGACTACGGACATCGGACCCCTAGGACTTGGTTGCAGTGACTCCGTTTGTCGTTTGCACAAATAGAGCATTATTTCATGAAGTATAATGTTAAATCTAAAGGAAACAACTGCCAAGATTTGTGGTTTATTTGTTCCATTGTGAATTACTCTCGCTGTCGTGGTGTTTTCATTTTCCAGTTCTCGTCCGACTTAATAAGGGTAAATCAGTTATGCACAAACATAACCCTTATACACCAAAGTTGAAAGACTTGGGGAGGGGTGAGTCAGCTATCATATAACACAACTATTATTTCGATACTATTCCTGTTATTTTTAAAACCAGTAAAAAACTGTATGCAAATATTTCCTGCCATTCTCAGTATGTCTGCGTCTCCCAGCACAAACGCCCCGAATGCGACAGTAGTCCCAGAAACATCTAATCGTAGATGACGGGACCCCGTCAACAGGGTTAGATAGGATCGAAGGTCAACGTCTAAAATTCTGAACATCTCAGGTTGTTAGGGTTTGAAAAGAGAGAGCTATCACGGGTTCACGTAGTCTGCGTACGAGAACGAGATTCGATGACCAATGACCAGTGAGCTAGCTATTGCTGCGCCCCAGCCCCGCTGTCATGAGGGAGAAGTCCAAGCTTGAAATAAGAAGTGTATTCTGCAGCAACCAGAAATGAACGAAGTCCCTTTAGTAGAAAATATACTCCTTTATATATTGATTGTACACCCGTTTTGATTAATAATTAGAATAAAATCACATACATGAAAAATACTCACAGTTATAACAATGCTGAGTATAGTTCATAGTCAATGGAATACAAGGATATTGTATATTATACAGAATAAATATCATACGAGAAAAGAAAAGAAATATTACATTGCGTAATCATTACATTGAATCAAAAGAATGTAATGATGAATAAAACTCATATTAAGTAAATCAATCGAATATTGATTTTTTCTCTCATCATATCACAGGTCTTGTCAAGAAAACCAGCTTACGGATGGGCCGTACAGGCTACATTGTGCTATTTTTTCCCGTGTTTTTGGGTTTATATATATATATTTGCCACCCGTTCACTTTTCGTACTTGATATATTACTATGACTGAACAGACCCCTAAAGTATTTAAGTTAAAGACTGTGTCCCCACCCTCTTTCCAAATTTTGCCTTTCTGGCCAGACAACATCGAAGCCTGGTTTTGTTACGCAGAAGCAGACTTCTTCGAGCACGGTGTGAACGATGCGCGTGCACAATTCCTCGCAGTAGTCAAGGCACTACCGCGCGAATTTAACAGGTACGTAACACCTAGTATGTTTACTTGTGATGTTTCTGATCCAAACCAAACCCTGAAACATGCCATCCTTAAACGCGGAGATCTAACCGATCGACAAAGGTTAGACCAACTCCTCAACAACATCGACCTGCAACACGGTTCTGCCACAGACATGTTGCCAATAATGCGAGAAGTCATTGGCCAAAGAACCTTCGATGACGGCCTATTCAAACAACTTTTCTTATCCAAACTTCCTCAACAGGTGCAAGCTGTTTTGGTCTCGTTCCAAAACAACGCCGTAGACGAGCTAGCTGCATCTGCCGACCGCATTCTCGAAATCACTTGGTCTTCTAACGCCGAGGTTTTTCAGTCAAAGAAAAGCCTCAAAAGACCCAGAATGACATAACACAGTTATGTCAGTTATCTCAAACTCTGTAACGACCGTAAACGATCACTTACCCCGCGGAGAAGCATATCACGTAGGCGACCTGTATCTAGAACTCAACAGACGGATAATCCTGATTGGTGCTGGTACCATAACCAGTACGGAAAGTCCGCCAGAAATTGCAGAAAACCCTGCAATTTTCCCAACGCGAAATCCATCGACGCGAAGAACGTTTCGGGAAACTTCCAAGCCGGCACGCATTAACGGCGACCGTAGCCGGCGAACATAGCCGTCTTTTGTATGTCACTGATGTGATAACGAGAGTTCGCTACCTCGTAGATACTGGCGCAGAGGTTAGCGTTCTCCCAGCGAATTCCGACGACCGGCTACACGAGCCTGTTTTAAATCTACAGGCGGCAAACAGAAAGCCTATCGCTACGTATGGCAAAAGGTATGTTTATATTAACGTGGGTTTACGCAAACCCATTGACTGGATCTTTGTTGTTGCAGATGTTTCTATGCCAATCATTGCTATGGACCTTCTACAACACCACAACTTAATTATTGATACGCGCAAACGGAGGTTAGTAGACGGAAACACTAATTTATCTGTTTGCCTGACTTCTTTTTCTGGTTGCAGGTTATCTCCAGTCACTATTAAGCACACTATAGACCCCTTCTACCAACCACTACTCGATAAATATTCTGGCATTTACCAATCGCAACCGAAATTGCCGTGTGTAACCAGCAATGTTACACATCACATCACGACTACGGGACCACCTGTCTTCTCGAAAGCACGCCGACTGGCCCCCGAAAAGTTAAGGTTGGCGAAAAACGAATTCGACCATTTGATAAACTTAGGAATCATACGACCATCAAATAGCCCATGAGCATCTCCGTTGCACATGGTCCCTAAAAAGGACAGCAACGATTGGCGTCCAACTGGTGACTATCGGAGATTGAATGCAAAACCATTCCCGATCGTTACCCGTTGCACCACATTCACGATTTGACAGCTACCTTGAAAGGTGCAACTGTCTTTTCAAAAATCGACTTGGTAAAAGCTTATAACCAAATTCCTATGGCCACTGAAGACATTCCAAAAACCGCTATTATAACGCCCTTCGGACTCTATGAATTTTTGCGAATGCCTTTAGGTCTGAGAAACGCGGCACAGACTTTCCAAATGTTCATAGATGACGTTTTTCGAGGTCTCAACTTCGTGCATGCATACGTTGATGACTGTCTAATAGCAAGTCCGGACAGAGAATCACATCTCCAGCATCTGGACCTTGTTTTCGACCGACTACAAAAACATGGCATTACCGTAAACATTCAGAAATACCAAATCGGAACCGAATCCTTAGACTTCTTAGGACACACCATAGATGCGCATGGCATTCGACCCCTTAGAACAAAAGTGGCGGCCATTCTGGATTACCCAGAACCGACCACCATCAAGCAATTGCGCACGTTTAACGGTCTAGTAAGTTTCTATGGACGGTTCATACCGAAATGCGCGTTACTTATGAAACCTATCACCGACCAACTTCGTGGAAATGCGAAATCCATCAATCTGGATGACAATGCACGAAAAGCACTCTCCACGGTTGAGGAACATATCGCCCGAGCAACAATGCTTGCTCATCAGGACCCTAAAGCGTCAATTAGTATCGCAGTAGACGCATCCGGCTCAGCAATCGGAGCAATCTTACAACGATGTGTTAACCACTCCTGGCAATTTTGGCATTTTTCTCTAGACGGTTGCTAGACACTCAATCGAGGTACAGCACATTCGGTAGGGAACTCCTAGCTATGTATTGTGCTGTCTGGCATTTTCAACACTATGTCGAAGGCCGTGAATTTACCATTTTTACCGACCATAAACCACTTACCTTCTCCTTAAGCTGTTCTTCGGACAAGTACTCACCGCGTGAGTCTCGACAGCTGGAATACATTTCGCAGTTTACTTCAGATATTCGACACATTTCTGGAGCAAACAATGTAGTTGCAGACGCCTTGTCTCGTATAAATTCCTTGAACAGTTCCCAAGGAATCGACCTTTTAAAACTCGCCCAACTTCAAAAAAAAGACAATGATCTTCAGCACGAGTTGGCCCCAACAACACTTAAACTGCGCATTAAACAGATGGGAACAGGTAAGGAAACCTTACTTTGTGACACATCTACAGGTAGGGATCGCCCAATCGTGCCGAAACAATATCGACGCAACGTCTTCGATACGTTGCACAGACTTTCTCATCCAGGTGTTCGTGCAACCATCAAGCTTATAGCAGAACGGTTTTGCTGGCCTGGTATGAATAAAGACGTGAGGGAGTGGGCACGCTCCTGTGTAAGCTGCCAGAAATCTAGGTTTATTAGGCATAACGAATGTCCCTTAGGCTCGTTTAAAACTCCCGATGCTCGCTTCGATCATGTCCATTTGGATTTGGTAGGACCTTTACCAGATTCGAATGGATATTCTTATCTTTTAACATGCGTAGACCGTTTTACTCGATGGCCAGAAGCAGTACCCATCAAAGATATTACTGCTGAAACAGTGGCCCGCGCCTTCGTCGAGAGGTGGGTAGCAAACTTCGGCTGCCCAACAACCATTACTACAGATCGTGGACGTCAGTTTGAATCTGAACTGTTCCGTTGTCTGACCATGAAAATAGGAATCACTCGCTTTCGAACGACGGCCAACCACCCACAAGCAAACGGGTTAGTAGAACGTTTTCACCGACAACTAAAAGCGTCACTATCAGCCTCAATCATTTTTCAGTGGACTGACGCTCTTCCACTCGTCTTACTAGGCATACGCAATGCAGTAAAAGCTGACATTGGATACACTGCATCTCAACTCGTTTATGGTACGACCCTTCGACTTCCAGGAGAGTTCGTGGATCCTTCATTCTCTTCGATGGACATGGATCTAACCTCCTACGCGAACAGGCTTACAAACGCAATGCGTTCAGTTAAACTTTTTTCCACTCGACTACAATCAACTGATGTTTTCGTTCAACCTAACTTACTATATAGCACACACGTTTTCGTGCGTCGAGACCCGCATCGACGACCTCTCGAATCAACATATGAAGGACCTTTCAAAGTTCTTCAACGCGAATCTAAGTACTATATAATCGATTAGAACGGAACCAACGAAAGAATCAGTATCGATCGCCTCAAAAGTGCGTATTTAGAAGGAAATCCTATTCACGTCGATTTTCCTTCAATACAATCGCACGACACAACTCCTGCCCTTATAATACCTCAATCGACAGCAGACACACACGTTGATACTTCGACAGTATCCGAAAATAAACTCAAAACAACGAGTTCTGGAAGAAGAGTAAGATTTCCAGAACACTTGAACGATTACTGCACGTAAGACACAAGTTAACATTTTATATCCTCTCGATTTTCCGTGGTACTATATATAATGTTTTTTAAAAAGAAACCCGAATTTAATATGCTTATATATTTTTATTATTTTTTTTATTTCAAAAAAGAAAAAACAATAACATAAAGATATTGTAAAAATCCTTTTTTACGCTATTACGTGAGCATGAGTTTGTTTTCCTTTTTCTTCGCCCGTTTTGTGTTTTCACGCGCGTACGAGTGTATTCCGACATGCACGTACATATTTTTCTTATCTTTTCCAGGACGACTGGAAAAGACGATGAAAAGAACGATGAAGTTGCGAAAAACGAAAATCTGCATTGTACCTTTTTTTTACTATATTGTACATCATGGTCCATTATAGTAAGGAAAGACAACCAGAGGCTGCTAAACCTAGAAAGCTATCAGAAGAGTGTTTACCAACGAAAAAGTAGTTTAGTTTAAACTTCTGGCTGGCCACGTCTTATGGTCATCACTACCCCACAAGGGGGGAGTGATCTGTAGTGGTAAATAATTCCCCAAAATCAAATAGCTCTGTAAGTTTTCGACATTGAATGCTGACCACAGTTTTAGTGGACTCATCTAGCTGAAGGCGCTTGGTCATGTATCCGCACCAGATCATGTGTGGGAACGCCGTGCTCAACATCTGCCGCAATCGCTAGCCAGATTAGTGCAAACGATCCTCGATATATTGATAGCTTATCAAATATATCTTCGATCTCCTCACTTCTGTCTTTTGATTTTACTTGGTGGGTGCGCTTCGTATTAGGTGTTACTGGTTAAAGCGTTGTCAAACTCCGAATACCTGTGGCATCTTCAGTATAACTGTTGATGAGGAAATGCATGATCCCTTCGTGCTGAAAACAGGGAGTGATGAGTTATTGGACATACATTTACTTGCCACTATATAGACGTGGAGAAGACTTCATAAGTGGTTGTGGTAGGTTTCTGTGACCAGAGCTTTTTCATAACGCTGAATTCAGAATGAATATACCAAAAGATGTCAATTCATTTGCTTGTGAAGTAAAAAGAACTAAGACCATGCGATTGATGAGGTTATATTCTATAGAGTTCAACGTACCTTTTTTTGAAGGTTGTGAACCTCAAAATATATATACAATGGATGTGAAAGGAGGGTTATGGTGATCACAAATTATTACTAGATATCATCCTCTTAAATGAAGGTTATCATGTTTTATGACCACAATACACTTGAAGGAATAATAAGAGGTCGTCGAAAAATTGTCACAGATAAACTCCAACGCGCGTTGAATGTGAAAACTCTTACACTCAAGCATTTCAAAGAGGAGATGAAACTTCAGTATGCGTTTATTTTCCAACACGTTTTAAAAATATTTGGTCTGACAGACTAATCAACTTAGAGACCTTTAAAAGTGTACTCAGCAGCCGATTAGGCTTGGTAGCCACTTGCGGCATCTTGTCGGAACACTCAATAAAATCTTCATCAGTATATGCCAATCTTGAGACGCTGTAGTTTGATTTAACATGAATTGTTAAATTTAAACGTACAATTCGAAGCACATTTGCTAGTCATTTGCTGTTTATGAAACAAGTTTTCCAGTATTCATCATTCCAGATAATGGATTGACTGATGTAAGGTTATTCTTGCAGTTTGTTTTTCAGTAAATATCCAGCTTCTCATGAAATGTCTGTTGATGGAGATCGATGCAACTCAAACTGTTTTCCAATAAAATTTCAGGCAAAAGGACGAGAGGGGAATTTTTTTATAATGAACAAATACCTTTATTAATTAAGGCCAATTGTATTTTAGACATTTGTTATAAACGTTGGACTGAATTAACTTGTCTTGACTTATTTTCGCTTTCAAATAGCGCAAGGTTTGACGTCCGCGAGAAATGGATAAGACCGGTGATCTAAGGTCACCTTATGACAAAGCAAATATTTTCTCCAAAATGCTTTTTGCCTGGCTCAACCCTTTGTTCGCGCACTCACATCCAAAACCATTAACAAGTGACGATGTTTATGTGTGTCCTGAAAGTGAAAAGGCAGATTGGAATACTGAAAAGTTAGCAAGGTAGGACTCACTTAAGGCGAGGGAAAATAAATATTTTTAACAGAGAGTGGGATTTAGAGAACAAAAAGAAACACCCGAAACTGTTGTTGTCGGTGGTCAAAGCATTTAAAAAAGAGTTATTTATTTCAGGTTTATTTATGATATTTAAAGTTTGTATTTTTAGTAGTTTGCATCAACCTTTTTTTAGCTAGCTTGTAATATTTCCAAATCAATAATTCTGCGGCAAGTTTTGCTGGGGTTTAATGATATCGAAGACCGTCAGAATATGATCAGAGCTATTGTCTTTAGCCTCGCATTTATTTTGAACACCATTGTGACGATTATAGTTGTAAATATTAGCTACTGGATTTCATATCGTCTAGGTACACGTGTGCGAATCGCAGCGTGTGGTTTGATTTTCAAAAAGGTTCTTTCTTTACATGAAGTTTATTTTTTAGGTACTTCGACTTAATCAGAAAGCACTGGGATGTTCAACAACTGGTCAGATAATCAATTTGTTGTCTGTAGATGCTCAATGTTTCGATAACGTGAGTGTAAACACTTCCATTCTGCCATTGATATTTTTAAAAAACGTTAGGTCAAGTGTCTTGTACGTTGTGTGTTGCTTATGATTATTTAGGTATGTAAATAATACTCTCATTCAGTTTGATATTTTATTAACAAACAGCATATTAAACTAAAATCTCGGCTAAAAAATTTAGTTTTTTGCCAATCTATGGATATGTTTTCTATGTTTTTCAATGTTTGTTTCAATAAGAAACTATCAGGAAATTGATTACTTTCAAAAACTTGGTCTGTATATTATAAATTGAATCACACGTGCGCATCCTTGTGCAAGATATCATTTGATAAGATATAATTTGTGCAAAACCAGCCGATGAAATGTATAATGAAACGCGGTCAGGGAGTCACGGTGCGAGACTAAGAGTTTAATTTCAAGCGGTATACTATTACAGATGTACTGCAGGACTGCTTGGGTCATGGTTACTTTTAAGAAGATAAACACCCAGTACATTTTTAGGTAAGACTTTTTAACCGTGAATATACTCAATGCGTTTTGAAAAAGTGACGTTGGGCCATATTTTTGGAAGAGAGAGTTTGTTTTATTTGTGTATAGTACAGTGACAGACGAATAAAAATATGAAAATATCGGAACCCCAGTTATTACTCCAAAGCGTACAAAACAAACAACTTCGTAAAACTCAAGAATAAATATGTACAAAGTACATGAATTATTTGTTATTGTCAGAGGGGTGCTTATTCAAAGGTCTTAATATATATCTACAATTATGATAATGTAGGAAAAATAATTCCACGGAATTTCAGAAATAGATCCTAGTTGTTAGTATGCAACTAACAGAGAATATGCTATATGACCTGAGTTAAATTGCGTGCAATAGGAGTTTTGGTGAACAGTTAGGAAAAATTGTTTTCCGATGAAAAGAAAATCTGTGTAACTAGAACAGGGTCGTACATCTTGTCAATTGGCGGGATAACTTTTTATGAATTTCGTCAAATATGTTTTGGTGTAATGCGTAGCTTTACTACTTAATTTTATGGTTCATGACTGTTCAAAACAATAAAGTTTCTCTCCCACAAACTTAAGACCATATTATGTAATTACGTGGAAATAATATCTTAAAAGCATTTTATATGAGCATGATTGTCAAACAGTACTTTTTAACCATATACTATTTATCCTTATATAACAAATTATATAAAATACAATGAATAAATTTCAAGGAATGGTTTTGGATATCTGCATTCTATTTTTCATTGCTATAACATCATTTACTTATTGTGTAACGAAATAGTATTAGTGGACAGATTTCTATCATATTTGCTGAGCATAGAATAAAGACCCAAAAATGTGTCGTCCACCACACTAGTAGCATTGTAGCTGGTCTGGCGCTTCATCTTGTGATTGAAATACTGGACAGGTATTAAAACTCTATTGCATTTTTACGTGACGTTCTTGTACTGCTGGGTTATTTAAGTTGGTCAGACTGAATTGATTTAATGTTATCTTAGTAAACCACTGCAACTGTTAAAAATCATTTTAAGTGCGTTTAGAAATATGGCAGTAAATAGGAAATGACGTGACAGCGACAGGTAGTTTGATAAATGGTGTTATTTGTACTGGTCTTATGTACATATGATAGAAGTTGGAAGTTCGTCATCTTCCAGTGATAATATATGCAAAGAGTCTTCTTTAACCGGTCAGCTCTTTAGATTTAAAAGAGCCACCAAGATTTTAATAAAATTTAACTTGTCCTTGCAGTTCCTCATGGATTCTAAGCTTACTACATTTGTCATGGCATATTCAAGTATGAAATATATGTAAATGTTAAAGAGGATAAAAATATGATTTTTATGGGTTTTATTGAACGTTTTCGTGAACTCTCTTCTGTTATCTGTTCCTGCTCGCTGTAACCATTTACTTTATCTATGGATATTAAGGAAGCCATTTTTCAATTTACTGAAATTTCTGCTTTACACCTATGCTCAATACAGTCTTTGTCATCTACCCGAGTATTTTCATGACCCGGAGCTAATTAGTTTCAAAGAATTCTCAAGTACCTATGGTATAAAATAAGTCAAGAAATTCCCAAACAATGTTAGCACTCCATTGGTTGTTGGATTATTCCAGAGCACTTAAGAAAAAATACGGTAGTTTTCCACACTGACGATGACGTAACGTCTTTGAACGTTTACTTCAAGTAAACTGTTTCAGCACAAAAATTCCTTTATTTTGTTGAAAAACCGACTTAGTGGTTTTGTCATGCTTTCGTTATGTTTTTGTTATGCAATTTTACTGACTCTTCTTTTGACCAATTTGTTGGTACCGTGAAATTTATGTCATTGGATACTCTGACTTCATTAGGTCACGGATTTCAGTGCATTTCAATCTACGAAAAATAAATGTCTTTGTTTTCATTTAACTTAGTAAACAATTCTGTATCGACAACTAATACAAATTAAATAAGAAATAATTAGTAAATAAACATCGTAATTATAAAGCAAAGATGCTTTAGCGTTTAATAACTAAAACTGTTAAATTGATGATAAATTGTAATGTAAAATCAAGGGGCAGTATCGAACTTGTAATCCATATGAAACAGTTATTAACAAACTAAAAATTTGTCTTCGCAGAAAGTCTGCGGTGGTATCTTTATTCGAATTCATTCACAGAATTGTATAAAATTAATTTACCATTAACTTTTTTCATAACAGGAAGAAGCATGTGACAATGGATGTAGACAGTATGCTTATGCATAGCTACATAAATTGGTTAATTTAAGTACATCTTGATTTTACAATGAAATGAAATTACGGTTCAAATTTTCTATGATTTTTTTCAGACATTTTTATTCGTACACTATTTATGGATTGGACCAGTTGAGACGCTCATAACTCTTGGCTTAATGAGCCAAATAACTCTTGTCCCAAGTTTAATTACGGTGGGAGTTATCCTTATGTTCATTCCTATTCAGTTTGCTTTTAATCGGGCATATGGAAAGTCAAGGTATAAATTCACTTGTTTTTATCAATAAGTTTTAAAAGTAGCCATCTGTATCTTGATAACAGCTCATATAGTCTCTACGTGATTTCAACATTATTCTTTGTATGTAGAAGTAGACTAACACAAAAGCGTGGCTGAAAACAGGTTAAAATGTACCTAGTTTACTCTACAGTTCACAGACACGAATAAAAAATACTCAAAACTTTAGTTTCATGGTGGGCAATACAAGTTTAAAATTAAGATCGACATTAATTGCTCAATAATTTTTTCCTCTCACCTGAAGTTGTAAAGGCTTTGGAATCGATCCTATGTAGTATCGTGGATGGGGATAGAGAAAGGGGCTTAAGTTAAGAGGGGATATTCATCGGTCACTTACTAGTTTTCTGTATCTTTCTCATTAATATCATTGTGTGAAGAAAATAACCCCTAGATAAAAGAGACTTCACAAACAAATTTTGAGGAAAAATTACTTCCGGTGGTTTGGTTGAACAAAATATCAATGCAAACGCTTATGCCAGCAAAATTTCGATGTTTTGCTGTTTGCCTTAGAATATTTAGCAGCCATTTATGTGTTTCAGTGGCTTTAGTTTTTGATATATGATGGTTAGAGTAGTTGTATATTAGGTAACTTGTTGTGTATGTCATTTCTTTTGTTCGTGAAGTTTGTATTGATGGTAGTAAAAGGCCAAGAACACTGATTAACATGCCCTGTGAAATGTTTTAACTAAAACTGATCAAAGGACCTGACAGTAAACTGAGAAATAACGAAATTTAGAGTGACGACTTCACTTATTATAAAGCATAAAAAGATTCAAGTCGTTTCCTAGGTGATTCCATCATAGCTCTAAGTCGACGGATGATTAATTTTCATTATTTCTATAGATATGTTCGTAAATGTTTTCCAGGTGAAGCGTTTGTACAATTTGATTTCAATTTCTGATATTATTAAGAGATATAAACATTGATTTTAATTTTAGATTCAAAGCTGCTGACGTAACTGATCAACGTATTCGCATTCTTTCAGACATTATAGCAGGTATACGTGTTATAAAATTCCATGTATGGGAAAATGTATTTACGAAATTAGTTCATAGTTTGAGGAGGTTGGTTCATACTTTAACTAAAAATTAATGTATTATTATGGAAATATTTTGCAACACGAATGTACTAAAAATATTATGTGTAATTTAAGAGAAAGCTTACAATATATTTCATTTCATAACATTTGATTACTACTTTTTTCTTATGAAATTTCGTTGATTTGTCTTTACAACATACTACAGTGTACAGGAAGTAGGCTTGACAATGTCAAGGCAAATATCAATTAGAATATGAAACATGATACTTATTTAAATTCCGTCAATTTAATCAAACTCTTATTTTCGTCGGTAAGAACTACTTTAAAAGCTTTTGATCACTAATGACAAAGGTTAATGTTTATCGCAAATAATTTAGTTCTGAAGTACTTTTGTAAACTATGTTGTGTTTATTTATATTGTTGTGAACCAGTGTTTTTCTTATCTTCAGACGTCATGATATAAGTTTCAACAATTTTTCCACTTTAATTTACTAATAATGTTGATGTTATGTTTGTAATCGTCACACATAAACCCAAAGTAAAATTCATTTGTCATTTAGACTTAGATTATGTTATATTTTCCAGTTAATTCGATGAATATGAACATTTTTGTTTGGATAAAGAAATAATTTAAGATTATACTTTAATATATTCACCTTTATTTTGACATAAATGACTGGTTTACAAAGTTAGGAATGTATTTCCTAAAGATTTATTCAAATGTTCTCTTTTAGTAAAGAAATTAAACTTTTTATGATTGGTCGGTGTTTTCAAGCATTCCGGCTGAGTCAGATAATTTATCAAATAAAGTTTACAGTGATGATTCTAGTAGTGGGGATTTTACTCTTGCATAAAGGAGCAGGTGATCCAGAAGCTCTCAAAAGTTATCAGCTGTTTACTTTGATGAGTTTAATCACATCGCTTTTTATTTCTGTGATATTATCTATGCCACAAGCAATCGAACAAATAAATATAGCGCATATTGTTGATAAGCGTATATCTGTAAGTTTTATTTATGCCAAATAATTAATCAAAAAGTTGTTCAAATAGCACTTTATTTATATATTTCTAAGTAGAATTTGCAAATGATTACAGTCACTTAGGGTCATATGACTGAATTTATCTGAAATGTTACCATAATGTCTGTACTTTTAATGGTTTTGTTGTTTAAAAGTTACATCTCGTTTCAGTGCTTAAAATAATTCCATTATATGATTAGAAACCAAAATGTGTACACGATAGAATGAACTTTGATAACTCAGTGTGTTTATTAACCGTGTTCTAGTGATCTTGAGGTATAAAGTTGAAAACTTGTAACAAAATGTAATGTAAATAGTGTTATCTAAACAGTTTGCTTTTGTTATAATCTAGTGATTCCATCTCATTGTAACATTTCATGGTGAGATGAAGCTGAATGGATTAAAAAGTTTGAGCTCTGTTTTTGTTAAAGATGCTCAATACATTGAATGAATTAATTCGACACTATGTTCAAGCCTTTAACGTATTTCACGTTAGGTGTTCTGTCCAGCTTTTACCTATGGATGAGTGAGACTATTACCAAATATTTTACTTACGTAAAGCCATCATTTAGAATTGTATGATCATTAAAATTACGAAATGGATTTCATTTTAGTATTAGATTCCTGATTTTTAAAGAAACTTCAAACGTCACAATGAGAAACGCTTTGTATTGTAACCGAAAAGCCATATATTTACATTTAGGCCTTTTAACCGTTTCGGGCCATAGGTTGCCGACCAGAGATTTCCAACCAATTTTGTCCTGGGTTCCCTTTTTCGTTTGTTGAAACGTGCTATTCGTGCTCTTAATGTCTGCCTCCGATTCTCGGCACATTATGTTCTTTGGTCTATCTCTGTTCTTTTTGCCTTGAGGATTCAAGTTAGATCTTGTCTTCTGACGAAGTTTAGTATTGTCCTCAAAATATATCCTGTCCATTTCCGTCATTTTTTCTTATTTCCTCCTAAGCTGTCAACTGGTTTTCCAATTCACTCCATCTCATGCTTTTCTATAATGAAAGATCTATAGCGATGAATTTCATTCAGTCGATAGCTTAATAATGTTCTGCAATGTCACGATTTAGACTGTACGTGGCTGGTAATGACGTAAGTCAAATTGTTGATCTCAAAGTCAGGTGACTACTGAATCTCCCATTCATTTCCACCACACTCAGTTGAAAATGTTACCTGACGCTGGCACTGGTGCGACCTCTCTGTAGTTCTCATACATACTGAGATTTCCTTAAAACAATATCCTGATAAGGTATACCACTTTCCATTATACCTGCACTTGTTCTTCCTCCCAGAGTTTTCTTAAGAGAAAGTGGAACGTCCTTGAATTTGTTTTTTATATAACTTCAGTACTTCAGTTACTACGATGTCTAGTCCTCCCGCTTTCCTAACTTTTGTTTGTCTGATGGCCTTGTTGATAAGATGGTGGTTGGAGGTAGTCAACAGAATACCCTGGACCTAGGTTTCGTGCTACTTGGCATTCGTCAGCAAGGTGTACCTGTAATCTTGATCATTG